>CAJNDS010001602.1:622160-667160 GCA_905221605.1 Symbiodinium natans | reverse complement strand
TAGGGCTTAAGGCCTTCAGGCTTGTAGGGCTTTTTGAAGGACGGCTTGGGTTTTTTGTTATACGGCCTAAACCCGAAAGCAACAAACCCTAAAGCGCAAGGGTTCAAAGGCATTGTAGACTTGGGGCAGGTGGCGTTTCTCCTCGGCCCGCCCGGGTGAGGGTCCAGACTGTGTGGTCTACGTAGAGCCACAGGCGTGTCGGCGATAGAGCTCCCCGTGCACGCACGTCTCGAATTCCCAAGCGTGGTTCTCGCGAGCGGAGTGGGCAGAAGAGCACGTGCCAGGAGCTGTTCGGGCTTAGTTTTAAGGTCAGCGGCCCTGCCGCCAAACAGCTCCGCACTTCCAAAGCGGCTTCGGGCTTAGGGCCTTGTAGGGTGTGCCAAGGGTTTTGGGGATGTAGGAGGCTTAGGTCGTTAAGTCTGCTAGGGCTTAGAGCGTCTATAGGGTTTAGGCTTTATACGGCAGCTTAGGGCCCTTGGGTTGAACAGCGATATAGGGTCTGGTTTCATCTTCAGCTCGGTCGACCAGAGGGGACATGCGTTAACCCAAACATCCTGCGCAGCTGTGCAGTCGGTCCTGGGGGGGTATTACCAACATCTCACCATCCAACATGAGCCTAAGCTCCTCAAGAGGAACTGCTTCTCGTCATCTCGTCCCCTCCCCTCCCCTCCCCTCCCCTCCCCTCCCCTCCCTCCACGTAGACCTTCAACCCGAAACCCCAAAGCGCCTGAGGAGGTAGGCGACAAGGGTCTTGACGCCATCCTTGCACACCCGCAAAAGTTCTGAGGATGAGTGAAGCCTGGAGGGGGGGGGGGGGGGTAGGCCCGAGTTTTTAAGGAGGTTTACTGCCAACCCTAAATCCTGAACCCTGAACCCTAAACCCCACAAGGGGGCAGAGGATCCTTTAATCACTGGGAGGGGCTCTGTCTTCAGGGCATTGGCTGTTGTTACGTAAACTCGTAGGCTGGAATTCGGGGTGCCCTCGCTTGGGACTAACTTAGTGCTCCTTCAGGGTGTTACGGGGCGTTGGGTTTAGCAACCTAATGACTTTGTGTTTGCGCTGCAAGAGCCTCAACCCTAAACCCCACACTGCAGAGGGGGGATGCTTGTGACCCAAATTAAGGGTTTTGGGTTGACGGGAATTACCTGCTACTTCTGCGGCTCTGAACCCTGAAACCCCTTACACACACAAGAAAGGATGGGCTTGAGCTTAGGCACCCTAAACATTGAGACCCTATTCCTAAGCCTTGAACACCGTGTAACTTGGGGCTATGACTATGACCGACTGATTTATAGGGCACCTTCCAGGTAGGGACGCGGGTTTCAGTCGAGTCTCGTCGCCGATCTCGTTCCTGGCGAAGTTCATCCTCGGCGCGTTGGGATGGAAGCCCTGACAAACCCAGCAGGGCAACAACCTCGGTGCTTAGCCCTCAAGGCTTGTCCTAAACCGCATTTAAGCCGCAAAGCCCGAACACGCAAACCTTCCATCGTCCCTTTACAAGCGAACTCCCTCCTCAAAAGCCCTACACCCGAGCTGGCTTCTCCTTGGCTTCTGCAGATTCTTGCGCTTCAAGGGCACACCCGATTAGGGCTTCAGTACTGAGAATTACGGTCCCTTTTTGGGTGGCTGCATTATCTCAGGGACCAGGATGTAGAGAAGTTACTAACAATGTGAACTTCTTTGCAGCTTCTGTTCTTTTGTTTGTTAACTTTGCTTGGGGTGAGCGGAAAACCCTCACCCAAACTGCTCAGGGGTAGCTGCTCATCCGGGGAAGCCTCGGGCCCACACTTTGCAGCCACCAGATTCCTGCGTGGCCCATCCTGGAGCGATGCGGAGGAGTAAACCTCTCCTTGGCACCTGCAGTGCTATGGGGGCTATGCCTACTACTGCAGCAGGATGCGCTACTGATCTGCAGGAAAATTGGCTTGCAATCGAACCGTGAGACCTAACGGCGGACCTTAACTCAGAACGGGCCCAAAACCATAGGCAAGCAACCTCGTACTTGAAGCTTCATGGGGAGCTAGGACTTGGTTAAAAAGTTCTCCGCTAGGGCGATGGAAGAGGTTACCCGGACTCTACTTTGGCTTTAGGCCGTAGGCTTTAGGCCTTTTAGGCCTGAGGCGCCTTAGCCTTAGGCGCCTTAGGCGCCTAAGGCCTAAGGCCTTAGGTTTAGGGCTTAGGGTCGACACTCCTGGTTTCTATGTCGGGAGTGGAAGGGGCTCCGGCTCTGGGGCTTCTTGGTTTCGGGATTAGGGTTTGCGGTTTAGGGTTTTGGTTGAGACCAGGGATTTGAAGGTTTAGGGGACAGCCTTAGGGCCTTGGCAAAACTTCCTGCCCTCAACCCCAAACCTATAAACCCTACACCCCTAAGCCCTATACACCCTGAACCTGTAAGCCCCTTCAACCCCTAGCCTGGTCACGCCTGACCTTCCCTTCCCTCCCCCCCCCCCCCCCCCCCATGGCCGGAAAGACCATCTGCAACTGCCGATCCATCCATTGGCACCACTCCTCACAGGGCTCTTCGGAATCCTAACCTTATATAAATACATATATATATATATCTGTATACATATACCCTAAACCCGAAAAAGCCAAAACCCTAAACGCGAAACCCCAAACCGTAAACTGTTTGAGCCCTAAACGCTAAACGCTAAGTGAAACACCTAAGGCTCTGGCGTTCAGGGCTTCGGGTTTCGGAGCCGAAGCCCGGAATTCTAAACTCGAACCCCGGCTGAAGGGAGGCCCCGTGAAAGGGCGGGTTTAGGGTTCCGGGTCCTTGCCTTTGAGGGGTTAAGGTTTGGGGTTCAGGGTCCTTTCCCTTGAGGGTTTAGTGTTTAAGGGTTTGAAAGGGCTTAAGGGCTCTGGGACATTTTGAGCCTCAGGGCACATCTTGGAGTTTTCAAAGAGGACCCCCCAAAACGGGCCGCGAAGCCTCGGAAACCCCTCAGCGGCTCCTGCATGCCATCGTCGTTGAGATTTTGCTCTTCGAGCCTGGTCATCTTGGGGTTTTGGGAGCTTTGGGGCCTTTCAAAGTCCAAGGTGGATTTCGGCTAGGGTTTGTGTAAGGCAATGCGTTGAGGGTGCAGGCTTTTTAAGGATCATAGGAAGGACAGTTTAAGGTTTTAGGGAGGGTCTGTGTTTTAGGGCTTCGGGCCGTTTCGGGTTTTGAGTTTAGGTTAAGGTATTGGAGCTTAGGAAAACCCACGGAAAAGCATTGATAGCACACTAAGCATAGCTTGCCTTGATGAGAATATGCCGGAAGGTACGTTTCGGGTTTACGGTGGAGAATTTAGGGCCTAGGGCTGAGGGTTTGCTCGGAATGGTACCTAGTAACCCAAGTACAACTGTTTACTTAAAGGCCAACTATAATTAACCCCATCAGGCTACTTAAGGGGCTCATAAGTGGCTTCTAACTACACTTATCAGTAATTTACGAAGTACTCTGCACCTCCAAGTAGGGAGGCTTTGACGATGAGGCCCCGACTCGAGCTTGAACGTCTCATTGTCCAACCAGACCAGCGACCACCTCTGGGGATCGTTTTACTGGCTGGTTTTTACTAGGGAATGAGGGAATGAGGCCCCTATACCTCATTCCCTCATTACCTACTAAGAACCACGGGGTTTAGGATCACTTGGGGTCTTAGGAGTAGTTGCCGAGTAGCAGAAGGGTTCCATAATCGAGGCCGAAAGTGTTCGCCAGCGTTCACGAGTCGGAGCACGCAGGAGCTGTACAGCCACTTGGCATTGCCTCGGCATCCTGAATCTTGAAAAGTGCTAGCAGTCGCAACTATGCTGGTCGCGATCCTCGTAACTGCAGTCGCCTCGGACCGTGTTCGCGTCTGTCTTTTGTCGTGCCTTTGTGCCGTCTTTCGCGTCATGTCTTCATGTCGTGTTTTCGTGATGTCGTGTTTGTATAACGAGTCTTGCTGTCGCATATGTCGCATCTTCAGGTCGCGTCGCGCCTTCGCACCGAGCTTTTGTGACATATCTTTGTGCTGTGTGTTCGTTGCGAGTCTTCGTGTCCTGTCTTCACTCCTATCAGGTTTAATTGTTCTGAGGCTTGTGGCGGAGCTCGGGAGTCTGGACTGAGGGTATATAAATCTTAATTCAACACGAGCAAGAGTCTACACAACCCTACACCCTATAGACCTTAAACCCTAAACCCCAAACCCTAAACCCTAACCCCGAAAAACCGTACTGGAGGAAGCAACCCGCAGTACCTTGCACAAGGCAAAACAACGCACGGCTCGGCGCGCGGCGATTCCTCGCCAGGGTGCGTGTAGCGGCCACCTGGAGGCTGCTTAAGGTTTAGGTTAGGGTTTAGGGTTTAGGGTTTAGGGTTTAGGGTTCAGGGTTCAGGGTTCAGGGTTCAGGGTTCAGGGTTCAGGGTTCAGGGTTCAGGGTTTAGGGTTTAGGGTTTAGGGTTTAGCTGTTGGGAGCTGAATGAAGTAGTCTAAGAACTGCCACCAAAAGACCGCCCAAAGACCTAGCCAGCCCAAACGGAAGGAACAAACACAGTCTAAGCTTGCATGAGGGACTTGTTGCCAGATCCGGCCACTTTCAGTTCGAACTTCAAAGCTCTTGTTGGGGCATGAATTGGGCCGAAATTCCAAAGGGCGTTTGATTCTTGTCTAGCTCTGAAAATTGGGGCATAAGAGTCAGTGCGAACAAATCTAGGGGGGGCCAGGCCTTCGAGAAACTGCTGCATGGGCGACCCCGGTTTACGGGGTCGTTTTCTAGCCTCAACTTACCCTGGCGAAGTCTGTAATTACCCTCATAGAATATCGCTGGCCTCATCTTCAAAACACTGCAGATCCAAACCCACATTGCATTTTCTAGACAACAGGTTCAGGTTTGTTGGCGGTATCCGGGGCTACGACGATTCTCGGGACTCTCGGGGCTTAAATTTAGGGCTTGGGGCGTGAGAGGGGCTAATGCTGTCTCACGCTTGCCTTCGATTTTGAAAGATAGGTTGCTGTTCGGACCACCTGGCCCGAAACCCTATAAACCCCATAAACCCTATAAACCCTGTAAACCCTATGAGCCCTATAAACCCTCGGGGGGCGGGGGGAGCTCCCATCCCTGAACAGCAGAAGCCTCGCTTGCTGCTGCCCCCCTGACCGCCCTGGCCGCTGTGGCCACCCTCACTCCAGGCCGGAATCATGCTCCAAGAGACGCTCCGAAGAGACGTAGTGCTTTAACACCTAGGGGACTACATGAAGACATTAAGGGCTTGCGGCTTGTGGTCCAAAAACACTCTACATCTGAGTCCCCAAGGCAAAACACCTGTTTGACAGGGGCTGATGCCTTGCATTGGTGCTGAACAGTGGAATGACACTGGGACATGTTTCGCAGAGCTTTCGTGTGAGAGTTTGGGAGGTGCTGCGTTCAGATAGGGGAGAGGATACTTCGGGAATCAAGCAGGGACCTCATGTGTCCAAGCACTCCAACTACCATCCTCCTTCCTTGATTCGAAGCCCATGGACGGGACGATGAAAGAATGCCCTAAACCCCAAACCCCAGACATCAAAACCCCAAACCTCAAAACCCCTAACCCCAAAACCCCCTAAAGCCCGAACCCCAAATCCTTGACTTGAAGACCAAGCCTACTAAACCATGGCCTGCAAGCCTACCCCTGCCTCGCTTCCAAAAAACCGGCCAATGCCTAGCGTTTCGGGGCGGGGGTCCGCTTATGATGCCCTCTTGGCGTCAGGGTGGCCGGCCAAAGGCCAAACCCTAAACCCTAAGCCCTAAACCCTAAACCCTAAACCCTAAACCCTCGCTTTAGATCTAGGGTTCAGCGCATAGGGTGGTTTCTGAGGGATCCGAACGGGAAAAACGACCCTGTACCCTCAACCGTAAAGCATGGCACGCACCTGCAACGAACTTCGAAACCTCCAAATCCGAACACCTATGATTCGGTTTTAGGATTGGAGCTTAGGGGCTTAGGGTTAGGGGCATAGAATCACTAGAATGGGTACTTTGCGTGGTTCAGATGTCATGTTTTCAGGGTTCAAACGGCGATGAGGCTGGTAATTCTGTAGCCGCTGCGCAACGACGCAAACACTTAGCTTTCAACGGCGTTAACTCAAGATTTCGGAGAGCCGGTACTAGACTGCAGCATCTCTTTGGGGTTAAGAAGCGCAGCTTTTTATCGCAGGGTCAAAGCGCTAGCTCTGAACAAGCCGACTTGCCTCAGGCAAGATGTCGGGCTGCCAGTAAAAGGAAGACAGCGCCTCCTGCAAGCTCTGCACAGGCAGATTCGATACTACCACTGTAGCATGCATGCCCAGACACGTAGGAATGACAACAGGCATCCTTCTTTTTGCTGCTTCGGGAGGGTTGACCGGAACAAGTCCCTAACGGCAGACGGAAGTACGGATACTAATGACTGGGCGCCAAAGCCACATCAGAGGCCGTGCCTCAGCCGCGGCTCAAAACTCTCAAGCAAGCCGCTGTTGCTCAAAGTTGTCAACAGCTGCTGCTAAAACAAAAATGGTTGAGTGCTCAGCTTCCCCTCCCAGGGAATAGAGCTGCTCCTGCATCAAAATGCAGGAGCGCAGATTAAACACTGACCAGGCGTAAATCGGCAAGCAGCTCTTTGTGTTGACCTGACACAGCTAGATCCTCGGGAAAGTGCCCTCGGTCGTTGGCAAGCTCCATGGCCCCGTGATCCAGCAAGAAGGCCATCAAGGCCTGATCACCTACCATGGTGGCCAAGGCCAGCGGGGTGCTTCCTGGCAAGCTTGCCCACCAGCGCGTCTGAGAAGGTGCTGTCGCGAAGCCGAGCATGCTGCATTGTGTTTGAGCAAGCTGGGATGTCCAAGACAATCTGCCAGACATGCAAATTTGAGCATTCACGTTGGCCTGGCAGGCCAACAATAGCTTGGCCTTGGGAACTGTCCTGAGTTGCGCTTCAAAACCGAAACCTTCCAGACAGCTCTTGATGAATAGGTTCACTTAC
Organism: Symbiodinium natans; assembly: GCA_905221605.1. Lineage (NCBI taxonomy): Eukaryota > Dinophyceae > Suessiales > Symbiodiniaceae > Symbiodinium > Symbiodinium natans. The sequence goes on along the minus strand of CAJNDS010001602.1, from coordinate 660,195 downwards.
AAGGAAATGAAGGAAGTGACCCATGTCCCAAACACACACCAAAGGTCTCAGCAATGCCCGTGAACAAAGCGGCAGCATGCCTCGGTTGGCCGTTAATGATTGCTGGATTTAAGGTTTAGGGCAATAAATACCGCATGCCATCTTCCTCAGTCCAATGATGGGAAAAGGCAAACATGTACCTAGCAACGATTAGACCTAGAAGACTGTGCACAGACGTTTGCGGGTGTGTTCTTGTTTGTTGTGTTTCTTGTGTTGCATATGTTTGTTGACGGGTTTCAGTGCTGTTGCCAAGGTTTGTTGTTGTTTGTGATTCCAGTACTAGAGCTATTGCTTATTGAGTGTTGGGATTGTGTGTTTCGTGTTTCTTCTTTTTGTCGGTTCTTGGTGGCCATGCCTCTATGGGAGGTGGTCTTGGGGAAGCATTGTGCATAAACTAATCATATGTATGTATATATATATATATATATATACATATACATATACAGATACATATACATATACAGATGTATCTATATATATATATATATATATGCATATACACATATGTGTATCTACATGTAAGAACCTATAATATTTCAAATTCCTCCCAAGCAAACCCTTCACCATAAATACCACATGGCTGAGAAACTCTCTATGGGCAAACAGGCGAACCTCTGGGCTGAAGGGATGTAGAGTACGCAAAAAGCTTCAAGCGCAACCTACTCAGCACCACCCCTAACCCTAAACCTTAAACCCTAAACCCTAAACCCTAAACCCTGAACCCTAAACCCTAAACCCTAAACGCAGCTCTTCTTCTGCAGCAGCGATGCAGCGGGCTCACGCCGAAGCCGCTGGGAGGAGGGTTTGGGTCACTGCGTGCTTCGAGTAAGGCCGCCACTGTCTCGGCCGTGCCATAAGCCTAGGTTTAGGGTTTAGGGATTAGGGTGTAGGGTGTAGGGTGTATGGTGTAGGGTTTAGGCTTCTTGAGAAGTTTAGGAATTATGGTTTACAGGGTCCAGGGTTGAGGGCTTTTAGGGCCTGGGGCTCCCTGAGTGGTCCCCGGCAGCCTAGGAAGCAACAGGAATCTCCTTGTTTTGTTGGCTGAGATGGGGGTTTGGGGTTGAGGGTTGAAAGGCCCAGCCACCTATGAACAACATCTAGGAATCGAAACAGAGGCCCCTCTCTCTCTCTCTCTCTCTCTTCTTTTCTCTCGGGTTTAAAGTCCCCCCGTGGGGGCGGGGGCGGGGGGGGGGGGGGAGCTGAACTAGGATCATGTATGTAGATAGATAAATATAGATATGCATAGATATATATACATATATATATATACACATATATAGGTAAATCTATATATATACAGATTATATACATATATATGCAGATATATCTCTCCCCGTTTATCAGGAATTCCAAAGAACCCGTAAGAAAAGGGCAAGAAAAAACAGTACCTCTGGGATTCCTGGAGGCTGCCTGACCTGCCAGAGCAGTCATGCCTTGCGGCATCCCGAATCCATGGACATCTGCCCTTGCCTCGGGTGAGCAAAGGGGTGTTTGGGGTTTAGGTTCTACCCTAAACCCTACACCCTAAACCCTAAAAACCAAAACCCTATGTGAGAAGCTGGCAGGCCTTAAGGCCAGCACGTCGCATTGGTAGGGGCAGCCTGATGAGTGGCTGTACTCGCCAGTGCGGGTGGGCATACAATACATTGACCAGGTATAAGGTCAAACACAGGTTATGAGCGCCCAAGTATCGGGCTGCTACGCAAAACACCGCTTGGTAGGGGGCTTGGTGGTTGTGGCCTAAAGCTGTGGGGGGTTACTTCATGTCGGCTGCTGAGAGTCTGGCGGGCACAGCGGGTGGCTTTGCCAGGGCGGTCGGGGTCATGGGTGGCATCACAGCATGGCATTGCCAATGGTTGGGGGCAATGAGCGCCTAATGCAGCCATTGCTGGTGGTTGCTGGGGCCTTGGGGAAGTTACAGCAGGGAGCACTCCTTCGCATAAGCTGTGGAGCGGGGGAGTGTGAGAAGCTGGTAGCCCTTAAGGCCAGCGCGTCGCATTGGTAGGGGCAGCCTGATGAGTGGCTGTACTCGCCAGCGCGGGTGGGCATACAATACATTGACCAGGTATAAGGTCAAACACACCCTAAATGGGCTTCCTTAGTAGGGAGTTTCGGGTTTAGGGCTTAGTGGGGTTTGGGGGATTGGAGTAGCACCACGATCCCAAGCCCTCAAGCCCAAAGCAACCCTCAGCAAATCACCGAGCACAGCCGCCGAACCGCAAAGCCTTACGATCAGAGCCCTTAAAGCTTCGGGATGGTTAGAGCTTCAGGAATACAGGGGTCGGATTGCTAATACTATTCCCCTATGGTCCCTTTATCAATATACCATAAGAGCCCCCAAAACCCTATTCTAATCCCTTTTTTATATGCACCAAGGTGCCTCCAGAAGCACTTGGATCTGGGCGACATTTCGGCAAAGGAGCAAAGCATCAACGCCCGAAAGGGTCCTGGCTTGGACGTCCGCCTTCCTGGGTTGCTGTTAGGGAGACTAATTACTAAGGTCACTATAGTAAGTTAGGGTTTAGGGTTGAGGGTTTCGGGTTATGGTGTCCTTGATATGGGAACTTAGTCGATGTTCCTGAACAGCAACCCAGCTTCAGATCCACAAGCAGTGACAGCATTTGAGGAGACTGGCCTGTCCGGGCGGCCACTATCAGTGGCGTCATGCCATCGTACAGGCTCACAGCGCCGCAACCCTCCGCAGGGATATTCACGTCTGCTCTTGCCTCCGCCAACTGTCGAATCAGCACCATGTCTTCACATAAAACAGCGCACATCACAGGATTCATGCCGCTGCGGTCGCTTGTGGCCGCTTCCAAAGAATCGAAGCCGAACTCCTCGAGGAAGCTTGGCATATCCCAGGCATCGCTTGTCTGGCCCATGAAGTACCGTCGGTTCGACAGATAGAATCGATAGTGGTTCGTGGGGCCTATCTCTTTCAACTGCTGCAGCTTGCTCTCAGCGGCAAGTTCTCCCAGATAGGAAATGATCGTCCGGTCCGCCTCCACACTGAAGTTCCCCGTTGCAATGGTATTCACATGCCATGCGAACTTGGACATGTAGTGCGCATTCCTTGGGGGCTGAACCCTACACCAATATGGAGTGGAATCGCGTGACGTGATCCCAATTTGGACAGCTACGAGGTAGATCATAGACCCTAGACTGGCGCTAAAGATGCGCAATGTTGTTGTTCATGTGTTGATGTTGTTGTACGAGGGGTTTTGCGGTGAGCCCCTGAAGCAACCCTTAATCCTCAACCCTAGACCCAGTTGAGCCGTTTGTTTGCTAAATGCTTCGACTGTTGACATGGATTGGATGCCTACGCGGGCCGACGCCACGGCCTGCTCACCTTGCGGAATAAGTAGCCTACGCCGAGCTAATTTCATGCTGACAACTTATGCGAACCTAAGCAGAAAATGAGGCTTTAAGAATGCCTTCATTCCTGTAGTGCTGGGAGAAATCTCAAAGGCAAGGTTCAGGGGTTGAAGTTGAAGCTTTTGCACAAATCTACTCCTTCTTATGCTAGCGACGTGCGTGACTGTGCGTGCTTGCGGTCATAGCATGCCGGACCCAAAGAAAAGCGCTGCTCGTTTCGTCTCCACGGCTCGTGGGGGAGAAGGCCACAATGGGAATTCGCTCCCCAACGCCGGAGAGCAAGTAGAACCAGAGCTCTGCCCGGCACCATCCTCGGCTTCTTGTATATGGCTTCATCATCATCCTCATCATGATTGATCATGATGATGATGATGATCATCATCATCATCATCAAATTGTTGATTTTGTACGGGTTTTGTAGGGTTTAGGGCTTTCAGGGCTTCGGGCTTTTAGGGGTTTAGGCTTCTTAGGGTTCCAGGCTTAGGGATGTTTGGGGGCGGTTAAGTCCCTGCAGATGTTCTTTTCCTCCATGTGCTTCTCAGAACCCTGACTTTTCTCGCAATGTTGGCCCTAAGCCTCAAACCCTACACAACGGTTTGGACTCAACGCGCCTCTTGGTCAAGGACCTTCAAGGGCTTAGGCAAACTCTACTAATATTATTTAGAATTTAATCTTACTAATACCAATAATAAGATGATCCTGAGCGATAAACCCTCCCGAATAAGGACTCAAGCACAAAACTAGCAAACGGAAACAACTCTGGAGCAGAGCGTCCCCGAGATAGCCAAGATGTGTAGTTGCAGTACATGCCGCTGTCCACGTGTTGCAAGTCAGGGGCGAGTATCAGCAAAGTCTCACAATTCTCCACGTAGGAAGGGATGGACTGAATGGCGTTCGCCTGGAGTGTCTGATGCGTTCTGATCTCCGCATCATTTCTAAGAATGTCCTTCAGAGCAAGTTGGGGAACCGAGAACCAATCCAACCAGACGTAGGAGTCCAGCAGATCCCGGCGAAACTGGGCGGTCATTGTCGGCGCCGTGTTGTAGATGATATCAACCACATGCGCTTCCACGTGCAGCGATCCGTCGATCAGGGCTGCGAGCGCATCGCGCAGGACCTGGGCTGCTCTTAGGCAACTTACACGATGTGACCATCATCTCGATACACCCCCAAGGACCCTGAACCCAAGACTTCGCTACCCTTTAACATCTGTTCTTACCGTGCTTACCCGCTTTGCAGCAACCCAGGGGCCGCAAACTGATGTCCGTCAGGATCCGGGTGGTGCATTGAAAGCCACCTGGGCTTGGCACGAGGGTTCTGGGCGGGGGGCCTTTCACGGTTTTGGGGCTTTTGGGTGTTATAGGGATTTAGGGGAAAGCCCTCTGAAAAAAAGCCACCCCAGACTAAGATCCTCTTAAATAGCCCCCCCAAAGTGGAAAAAAAAAAAAAAAAAACAATAAACCCATAAACCCCCAGACCCCTTGAAACCCTAACCGCCAAGCCGCTGGTGAGAGACGAAGACGACGTTCATGCCAGGCTGCCGTTCGTGGAGGAGCCCGAGCCTCATCAACGCGGCGTGCGGCTCCGGCGTCCCGTGCATCTTCAACACATCTGTGACCTTCATTGGGAAGTTCAAAACGGGGCCTCGGGTTTAGGGGGCTGCCCTCTCAAAAATGCTCCTGAACCTGAATTTTGTTAAAGCCCTATGGCGATTTGAAAACCCAGAAGCCTTAACCACGTACATGGGGAAGCTCTGACGGTGCACTGAGGAGGATGAGCGCTGCAGCGTAGGGCGCTCCTGCTGCGCTGAAGGCGAGCAGAGGTAGTTTCCCATTGCGGCAGGCAATCGATGGAGAAGTATTGAGAGGGGGGGTACCAAACCAGCCTGGCAGCCCTTAACGCCTTGCAACCCGAAACCCTCAATCCGAAAACAGCATTTCGGGCGGATGCCTTTATGGTGCGGGGAGCCTGAAAGGCCCGCTAAGGCCCCAAGCTTCAAGAAGTGTCGTGGAGTCGGTCTGATTTTTTGGGCCTCGGCTCCGGAGTCATAGACAAATGGGTTTAGGGTTTAGGTTTTAGGGACAATACATGCGCAGTCCTCCACACTGGGGCATTTCGGGCACTTGCTAGAATAGGGCGCTAAAGAGGGATGATCATTTTGCGAAGTGACCGCGCGTAATGTTCACCGGTGCTGTCGTACTGCAGGATGCAACCTGCCGCTGCAACCGGGTGTTCATCAGGTGTAAACACCGAAGCCCTGGCTCCTAAACCCGTAACCCCACACCCCGCCGCCTGTGTTCGTCCATCCGCTCTTTGCACGCGAACACTTCGGTTCATCCGTGGGGCGCTCTGGTTCTACCCATGCACCATTTTGACCGGTTGGCGGACTGTCGACCGGAAGGTTGCGGGCTTCAGGACTCCAGGGACATATGTTCCCTCTACCCCCTAGTGAGGCAGGCTTCAGGTAGGAATGCCATACTATGGCAGAAATGTCCCCACACTCCCAAGCCCTCAAACCCTAAACCCTGAGTCCCTTTAGTCTAGGGGATCGACTCCTGTTTCCGACAGTCTTAGGTCTTTTGGGGGATCTGGAAGCTTGCAGCCTCGGGTTTGGCTTTGGGGATTTGGGCGTGTATAGGGGTTAGGGGTCGAGGACCTTTTTGGGGCTTGGTAAAGTCCAGGGTTCAGAGCTTTTAGGACTCCCCTACACCTCCTTACCCTACAGCCTGTACCTCCTACGAGCCGTTATCCCTCCGTTTAACAGAAAATAGACTTCCCCCCCCACCCCCACAACAATGTGGCAGCAAAATACCCTACGAGTCCACGTGAAGAAACAGTGCATACTTGGCCCTCTGAAAGTCATTACACAGGAAGTGCTTTTAAATCCAAATATGTCGCATTTAGGTACCTGGAACCTTATTGGGGTCGTAGCATGAGTATTCAGGTGGGGGAATTCGACGATGGCACACCCTGCATAAACCCTATACAAACCCTAGATAAGCCCGTAAAAACCCTACACACACCCTGAATAAGCCATCTGTATATATATATATATATACACACACATAGATAGACCGTAATGCCCTATTAAGTGCTTGGTCCGCAACTGGTCGGCTGGCTGCAGGAAACCCCGGCGACTTCGTCCGTCAGAGGCGGCTGGCAAAGGCCCCAATCGGGCCAAGCTGCCCGAGGTTTTGGGGACCCTTAACTTAGGGTTCAGGGAAATCCTTTAGTTGGGGCTTAGGACCTACGGTTCCTTCCTTTAGGTGCGTTGGGTTTGGGGTCCGAAGCTCCCATTTTGGGGGTTCGGCGTTTTGGGTTCCAAACGGGCAGGGAGAGGAGCGGCGTCAAGTAGCCCTGATTTTGTGGGTAGTTTTTCGTTAGCTTCGACATCTGAAGCCGCGATTAGGGCGGTTAGGGTTGAGGGTGTTGAGGTTTGGGGTTTAAGGGGGTCAATGTGCAGGGTTTAGGGTTTCGGCATCTAGCATCCGATTCTGCCTTCATGTGGGTAGAAACCGAACACAAGCCGAACACTGTGCCTGGATCACTAGTTCACAGGGGAAGCTTCGGCCCCTTCTTCCTTTTTGTTGTTACATCCTTCAGGGCTTATGCGGTTCATAGTTTCGGGCAGCGTGATCACGCGCAGGCCAGCGTGACACTCCGACTCGACTCTAGAAGGCTGCGAGGCGCAACATCTTCTGCTGGAAGACAAGGCAGACTCTCATAACCCGAGGCACCGCTCACTGCGGAATGGACGATGAGACTCGAGAGAGTTTGCTTCACAACCCCGAATCCCACAACCCTAAACCCTATATAAAACCCTATACCAGCCCCATCTAAGCCCTGTACAAACCCTGTATACACCTTGTAGAAACCCTTCATAAGCCCTGTAGAAACCGTGAGTCGGTTCTTCATCTCTAGGCAGATTTGGAGGGTAGGACAGTGAAGAAAATCACAGGCGTTGTGCAGATATGCTAATGGCAAGTAAGCCCAAAACCCCAACCCTATTCTGCTTCTGTACTACATGGACTCGGGATGGTCTTGACGTCAAGCACCCAGGGTTTAGGGTTTTGGTGCTAAAGTGGTTAGGGTTTGGGGTGAACCCTAAACCACAAAGATGCGGCCTTGAGAATCTGCCAAGGGGGCTGTGCGTTTGCAAGCAGCCCAAAGCGAAGGTTGCGAAGCGCTAGCGCGAAAACGTTCAACGTATGTCGCCCAGAACGACCATCCTCCCTTCAGTAGAACTAGAAAAACACAGTATGACATTTTCTAATGGCGCCTTACACAGAAAAACAAGATACTATAGACAATACAGGCGCCCAGCGAGAATGGCAATTCCACATCGCTGGGAGCCTCACGGGCCACCAACCAAGTTGATGAGGTTTCAGGGTTTAGGGTTTAGGGCTTAGGGTTTAGGTTTTCGATAACAGACCTTTGATCATACTTCTCGGAAAAGCTTAAGGCTTAAAGCTTGGGGTGTCGGAATTCTGGCCCAGGGTGGGAAAGTGGGGGTTTATCTAGGGCAAACAGAAAAAACTTTTTTCGTCTGTCCACGCATAAATAAGACTTATTGGCCCCAAGCTTTCTGACGTTACGGGCAACGAAGGGCAGACTGCCGAGTGGTGCCCAACGGCACAAAAGGAGCCTGACGAGCAATCCTGGCCCCAGCCTGAAAATCGGCGCAAGGCTTACGGGTTAGGGTTGGGATGCTCCCCCTTTACTAACAGTCCTGAAAAGGGACTATAGTACTCCCCATTCTAATCCTTATGAAGGACTGTTAGTATAAGGGGAAGCATCCCAAGTTTAGGGTTTAGGGACGGTTCGCTCGGCTGTTGGGAAAGCAGCAGCATCCCGAAAATCTGCAAGCCCAACCCACTCAGCACAAGCCCCCTTTGACGGACTCAGACCTGAAACCCTACACGTCCCAAAGCCTTCAGACCCTAAACGGGGCTTCGGAAGTTTTCTTTTCCTGAAGCCTAAACCCATTTAAGCCCCAAACACCAACTCTTCTCTCGTAGGGTAAGCACATGGTCCCTTCGCATGGGCCCTTCATTGGGGGAACCCTTATGTACCTTTCATATACCCTAGCAAACCCAAGGGCTCATACGCCAGAACTCTGCAAAGAAGATAAGAACCCTGCTAAGGGACCGCGGAAGTTCCTCAGATTCTCGGAGCCCGGAATCAACTAAGGCTTCAAACTGTCTTCAAGGACAGCCTATAGAAACCCAGCAACTCTTCAGACTTCACCTTTCGTGCCAGACACCGCGAATGTCTCTTGGAGACGTTAGGATGACTCGGTCGCAACGGAGTCTGAACGTGAGCAGAGGAGGAGCTGGGGGACATTGCTACAGTCTCTCCTCGCGCGATGCTATGATTTGAAGGTAGAAGCCCCGAAGCCCTGAATTCTCAAATCGTCGCATGGCTTTGCCATATACCGGAACACCACAACCCCTATGTGACTACAATATCCGCTACCTCAAATACTGATTCGAGTGGCCCCTAGACCCAAAAACCCAAAACCCAAGGGTTCGAGTGCTTAGCATTCGGTGCTTGAGGAGCCACAACGAGCCATGTCTGCTCTCGGCGTTCATGTCTCGGCCGCAGGCGGATGGCGACTCCGAGTTCAGATCCCCAAAGGCTTTGGGGTTGAGGGTTGTAGGGGGCTTGAGGGGTTCAGGGTTTAGGTGTGTTTGGCATAGGGTTCAGGGTTCTGACACTGAAACCTAAGCACAGCGCCACTCACAGCCACACGGTCTGGTTGTCAGCCACGTCCATTCCTCAGGGTTGTATGTCGCAGAATCCCCTCCGCACTTGGCCGTAAAACTGCGAAACTGTAAAGCATAAGCCCTAAGCCCTCCACAGCCCCACACTCCCTAAGCCTCTGAGGCCCCTAAACCCTCAGCCCATCAACCCTAAACCCAGAGTCTCTGCACTCTCCCTCCCTCCCTGCCTCCCTCCCTCCCTCCCCTTCCCGTCTTCCCTCCTTCCCTGCCTCCCTTCCCTCCCTCCCTTCCCTCCCTTCTTCCCTCCCTTCTTCTCCCTTCTTCCCTTCTTCCCTTCTTCCCTTCTTCCCTGCTTCCCTTCTTCCCTTCTTCCCTTCTTCCCTTCTTCCCTTCTTCCCTTCTTCCCTTCTTCCCTTCTTCCCTTCTTCCCTTCTTCCCTGCTTCCCTGCTTCCCTGCTTCCCTTCTTCCCTTCTTCCCTTCTTCCCTTCTTCCCTTCTTCCCTTCTTCCCTTCTTCCCGGCTTCTTCCCTTCTTCCCTGCTTCCCTTCCCTTCTTCCCTTCTTCCCTTCTTCCCTTCTTCCCTTCTTCCCTTCTTCCCTTCTTCCCTTCTTCCCTTCTTCCCTTCTTCCCTTCTTCCCTTCTCCCCTATTAAATTCCCTTCTCTTACGGCAAATTCGGTCTCGAAGAAGGAGGGGTGGATGATGCGCGCGATGCAGGCCTCGTAGCGGTCTCTCAAGGAAAGGGGAAGGGAGGGAAGGGGGGGAAGGGGGGGAAGGGGGGGCTCAGGCCCCCTCTCTCGCTCTCATTGCGCTTGTTGGAGTCTCTGGGGGCCAGGCAGCCATGTGAACGTTGGGACCCTCCTTTGAGCGCACAAAGGGGTAGGAAGATAACTACTCCAACTTGAGCAAAAGAGTCTGTGAGAACGTTCGCCTTCGAGGTTTTTTCTCGCCTTTCTCGGCCTTCTGCTTAAAGTTCATTCGCCATTCTCCCCCAGCCCCGCCTTTCCGAGCGGGAGGCCAGCACCCACTCCCAACGAGAGCGCCAGTGCCTTGGACACCAGCCTCGGAAAAAGAAACGCGCCTCCCCCAAAAAGTGCGAAGAATGGTGCTCGCAGCTGCACTTCGCTCACTGAGTCACTTCACTCTTGTCGCCATAACAAAAACTAGAGGCAGTGTGTGTTTTGTCACTCTAGCTTAGGCTTCTGGCACACGAAAGGTCAAGAAGTTGAAGAGCACCTTCCCAAATAGCATCGCCTCGGCTTCAAGAGTCGACGACCGCTCCTAGACAAGCCCTTCTTAGCTTGCACTCTAGATTCTCTAGATGATCTCTGATGATATCATCCTGTCAGATGGAGGTGATAGAGTCTGAGGGGTCATGGTCACACCGTGTGTTGCTGTCGAGCCTTCATCTCCGGGAAGCCGCTTCCCTCGGCCTCCACCTCAGCAATCCAGCAATCCAGCAATCCAGCAATCCAGCAATCCAGCAATCCAGCAAGCCAGGGTCCGAGAGTCACAAGAAAAAAAAGGTGCCCCCCCCCCCCCACGAAAAGGAGCCACCAAGAGCTTCTGAGAAAGAAAAAAAACAATCCAAAAAAAAACGGAGAAACATCAACCTTGGAGAAAAAGCATCTCTGAGTGAAGAGTCAACAGACGCGTTTCGAGTTGGGGCTCAGGCTGTAGGTCGAACGATGATGCGGGCGAGGCAGGCCATTCCGATGTTGAAGCCCAGCGCTTTGAGCCTCAACTCAAAAGAAAAAAGAGAAGGCACGAAAGAGGGCATCCGATACAGTAGTGGACGCAAACAGCGAGGGCCCCACAGCACACTTCGTACATCCCCATCTCTCTTTTCAGAAATCCTATCAGTCCTATATTTGCTCTTCTTTGAGAACGTGGGCTCCGCACATGTGGGCACACTCTGGCTAGACGGCAAGAAACCTCAAGAGACCTCTCGGAAGTCTGTGGCAGTCTGTGGGTCTCGGTGCCGCGCGGGGCGCCCAGGGTCAGCGCGGAGCGCAGCAGCCCCGCGGCGTAGGTGAAGCGGTCGATGGAGAAGGACAGGGAGCTCGAGAGGATCTGAGCCGAGTGGAGTGACATTCGGACATCATCTGGAGTAGGGGTCTAGCCCGGTTCCGACTTTGAGGCACCGAGGTACCGGCGGCAGTGGCAACCAGAAGGATCCAGAACCGTCTGAGAATCAGCTTCTCCTGGCCGCGTCTCCCTCGAGTAGCCCAAAGACCTGGCCCTGATGCCCTTCGCAGACTTCCCAACTCTCACTGCCTTGGCTCACTTGTTCCATGGCTTTCAGCTCACTTTGGTTCGTTTGCTTCGAGTGCCTGCATTCGTGCTTGCACTCACCATGTCCTTGAAGGGCTCGAAGCTCAAGACAGAACAAGAAGTAACTGAGCAAAAGCAGAGCAACCGCGGCCGTCGTGGTGTGCGAACAAGCAATACGCGGCACTGTGAGTCCCCCCCGGTTCCTCCCCTTTAAGCCCTTCCCTCACTTCCCTCGCGAGCGGCCCTCGCTCCTCTTCCTGAAGGTCATCACAGCGCTGGTAGTGGGCGTCGTCTTGCACCACGGCGGAGGTGCCCTGAGAGAGCACCAATGTCCGAGGGACGTGAAGACCCTCAGTGAAGAGTGAAGAGTGGAGATGAGCGGAGAGAGTGAAGAGGCGAGGAGAGTGAGGAGTAAAGTGAAAAGCGAACAAGAAGTGAACAAGAAGTGAACAGAGTCCAGTGAGTGAAGAGGTTATCACCCAGTCCCCGAGTGACTCTCAGCAAGTCTTTTCTCATTCTTTCCGCTCCGGAAGGCTCCTTCCGGAAGAGCCGCGCCATGCGGGACAAGGGCGTCTTGGTGGTGGGCGAGGCCTCAAGAGCAGGAAACACCCAGACCCTTTTGAAAGCCAAAAAGAGAGAGAGAGAGAGAGAGAGAGTTCGATGAGCAGCTGAGAACTGAACGGGAAATGAGGCATCCTGTGTGCAGGTGTCACTTGCACAAGTCAGCAAAGCGCCGGAAGAAGGCAGCCCTCTGCACCTTGCTCTCCCTAATTCCCACATTTCCCTGGGCGCCTGTCCAGCGGGGCCTCTCGGAGCAAATGCAAACAGTGCCGTGACATCGTGTGACAACCCCAAGCAGCCCTTAAGCAAGACAGCACCCGGCCGTCGAGCCGCGGTAGCGGTGGCATGGCCGGGCATTCCCCACCGTTTTCTCGAAAATTGATCTAGAGAGAAAAATGCTGAACACATTGCAGAGCGCGCCAGCCGTCTCCGAGTGTTCCCCTCAGAGTGCGCCGCTTTCAGTATCTGTCAGTCAGTCAAAAGGCGCCAGTCCGATCTCCTTTTCTAATAACTGAGAGCTTAGGTGCGGTCCGCAGAGTTTAAAGGCCGTTTGGCCTTCAGCTCGCGCATGTGATGGCTAATGTTGCGACGATGGAGGAAAGATGTCAAGAAGCCGTTAAGAGAACTCTTTGAATCTAGCATCGCGAACAAGATTGCTCAAGCAAAGGAATCACCAGTGCAACATCGTGCAGCTGAGCGGAAAATGGCTGCCTGCCTCAACAGGACTTACCGTGCCGTGGGATCTCGCCATGATTCAGACTGTAAGATACAACAGACACAGACTTTGAAACAAAGGAGTCACTGAAAGAAGAATAGGATGAGTGTAATGAGTGAGTAAGTGGGGAGATGCCTTGAGTTGAAAGCACAACTGGAGAGAAGGAAGGCCTTGCTCTCGGGCATCACTTCTGGAGCCCGGTGAGACGACGGGTGATGGGGCGCAGTTCTTGTACATGTGTTACCCTCAAAACACTGTCTACAAGAGTCTAAAAGAGCCTAACTTAAAGTCTAGCAGTCTAGCAGTCTAACTAAGATGCCAGCGAACCCTCAGGTCCAACGACATGGGGCTCCGGCACATAAGGGGGTCATTCACGAAGCGCGCAGTCACAGAGTCACAGGTGTAGGAAGATGTTCTGAGTCTAAGAGGCTCTCTCAGTTGTGGTGCTTCTTGATGCCACCTCTCACAGCGACCCCTGTGGTGGTGCCAGCAGCTCCCGAATGGAGGTCTGTACACTTCTCCAGCGAAAACTCCTGCATGTGGAGTTGAAGTTGAACACCCATATGATCCAAGAATCCGGCTTAATTAGCTTAATTCCACTCTGGCTTCTGTTCACTGTGAACATCTGTGAACTGTGCAGCCCTTCAAGGTTGCAGGAAAGGGATGGAAAGGGGCTGCTGCGAGGTGAGAGGTTGCAGAAGCTGCCTCCTTGGGATGCTTCGACTCGAAGTGCATCTGCATCGACTTCCTGAGCAGCGCGAGTCCCCAGCGTCCCCTGAAAGCCCCTCACTTGCCCCTCCCTCACTCGCATCTGAATCAAAGACTCTCTGCCAAGAGTCGGGTCGGGCGCGGCCTGCATGCAGATGTTGCACTTGTACTTGGAGTGACCCACCGATCCGCCTTGCCGGTCCTCCAGCGAAGCCAAATCAACAGGTTGACGGGTTGTGAGTGAGAAATACATAGAAATACATTGGTCAAGCAATCATCTGCTGTCTTTCGAGAGATCTGTGCTCCTTCAACCCAGCAGAGCCACCACCACGATTGCAGGTGGCATCCTTCTCCTCACAAGAAGTCTCAGAAGTGTGCAGCCAGAGGGAGACAAAGCCCACTGAATCCTCTGAACAACGAACCTATTTGGAGAGAGTGGAACATCAACCTTGAAGCTGAGGAAAATACAGCTTGGGGTTTTGCAGCAGGGTCTTCTGCAAAACAAGAACTTTCGTGTAGAAAAGCAAGCAGGGGAGCTGAAGACAATTCCCACCCAACAATCAACATCCAACAACCACGACGGTGAACATGTGTCCTTCTGAGCGAGTTCCTTGGCCGTGTGCTTGGTGGGCTTGGCTTTGCCACCCATGCCTGATGCCGGCATGCTCCAGGCTCTCTATGACTCTACGTATGGCGTGACCCCCTGCGAGCATGCCTCTTTCGCGGCTCTGCCTCACCAGATCCGCGCTGATCTGCACCGTGGCTTGAGCCAGCTCAGGGCCAGCCCGCAGCAACTCACAAGCCAAGCTTCCAAGTCACCGCTGCCACAAACAAAACGCCCAAGAAGCACGATGGTGATGATGAGAGTGATGCTGCAGACGTTACCGTTCATGATGTGAATGTAGGGAAGCACTGATCTTGCATGTCCAAAGTACTTTCGGCACAACCTACCACGTTGGCGAACGAGATGCTTTGCCCACAGGAAAGAAACTGCCCAAGCACTGAGACATAGACTCGCAATTTTTTTCAGGAGCTCAGATTGGGGTTGCACGTCGATGCTTTCGGGACTGGTACGCCCTGGCGGGGACTTTTGCGAAGAACACGCCAAAAGCCGCCAAATATTCTCTGATTATTACATATACAAGCAAAACGCACACCGCCGCAATGGCACGGCCTCGTAAGACGGGGAACCTTTCTGATGCTACTTTCTCTGTTGGGATACGCGAGCATTTCTGTATGTACTTTGCACTGGATATCGAAACAGGAGACGTAGGACCATGCGTATACAATTGCCCTTTGACATCCTTCGACTACCGTTGGCACAACCCAAACAGCTGATGAGAGCTGTGCTGCAAGGAGGGCCAGCAGTGGCTCTATAGGCCCTACGCGAGCAGCAAGCAAACTTCAATTGAGATTCACAGCTCGGTTGTTTGTCCTGCTCCGGAACAGCTTCTGAGCGCAGGGGGTTCCCGGCAGACCAAGCCCAAGCGCCCCTCAGGAAGCGTAGGCCTTCTGCAAACATGTCTTGCAAGATCTCGCGGCCCCTGTTTGAAATTTCTGTAGAAGAAGGAAGTGACTTGTTTAAACATGTAGTTCGCTGTGCTCAGCGGATGGAAACTGACACCGCAGTCGAAACCTAAACTACCTGCCAGCCTGATGTGATTGGCAACCCTAAATGCGGTCTCAATGATGCCTTGTACATAAGAAACCTGCTGGGGCTGTTGCGAGTGTGGACAGCTGCAGCCCTATATTTTGTTCTCTTAAGGAAACGCCAACCCATGAAAACAAAGCGCGCAACACTTTGAATCCGGCCATTATGCTTCTCACATGTTCTTGTTTCGGGCACGTCACAACACCCCCCTTCTTGCGATTCATTAATAGTAACCTCAAAAGGACACCATGACTAAACTGACTACACTCATACGGAGTTCCCTTCAGAACAAGTTAATTCGATCAACTCGAAACAGTGAATAAGAACCCTTCCCGACACTTTATCCAAGGTCTGCTTGATCCTGCGCAAAAGCTGTGAGACGCTGTGACACGAAGTACAGTACCGCTGTCAATGTTCAGCAAGGCCTTCTTTGAGGCCTGGCTGATGGTTGGGACAAGGGCGGGTTGCTGCTGAGTTTGGCTGAGACCGGCAAGCCCTCACCAAATGCAGAAGTGGATGAACTCCGCTTGTTGCTTGCAGAAAGGCGGCCGTTTGGCCCTAATCCTCCAAGTACAAGTTGCTTCTATTAAAATTCTCTAGGCTGCGCTCTGGAGCCAGGCGAGAGCTTTGTCACCCTGGAGCGATATGCATGGATGCCTTTGCGTGGCAGCTATGATGGCCTGTTTCACCCCGGCCTGCTGCAGAAGGTCTACACTTTCTACCGGGAGGCTTCGGATTTGCTGGCAAATCTCAAACGCTTCTTTGGCGTCGCCTCCCCGCAGAATGGCCTCAGGCGTCAAGTCAATATGTAGCGGTGCTGGAGAAACCCTTGTTTGATGATGAACTGCTGGGACTGGGCACGGCATTTTCTTGAGCGTCAACCATTTGGGGTTATGTACGTTGATGTACATTGGCCAAACTGGCCACATAAGGTCTTGCTGCTTGCTACAATACTGCATTTAGCACTGCTGGAAGTAAATGCTCATTGAGCGATGCGGGGTTCCATGGGGTTCCGATGATGGAAATTCCAAAGCATCACGTCTACCCACAACCGCGAAAGCGCCACGAGGGAAGGACGGAACCACAGCTACACCAGAACGCATTGTACTGCCTGTAGGCACCGTGTCAACGTAAGACTGTGACCAGCATGTCTCGAACCCAATGAGGTGGCTCCAACTCCTCCACAAGCGCAAGCTGTGCAGTGTGAGAGACTGTTCTCATGCGGCGACACACACACAGAGACCCGCCTCCATGCGCCGCCTTGTGTACTCTGCGGCGGCCACCTGAAGAGCAGTCACTGCAGCGCCTTTGACGTTGCGACGTTGCTGTAGGTGTTTTTTCGTGACGGTGTGATGGTGAAAGCGTGACAGGAGCCGAAAACGGCGCGAACGCCTGACCGCACATGTGCAACTGCGCAAGATGCAACGGGCCATTCGCCAAGGTGAGATCCAATTCTGGCCATGCTGCTCCGGACCCGATGCCTTCAGCCCAAAATCCCCAAGCCGAAGCCGAAAAAAGTGTCACAAGATCAAGATCAGTGGAACAAACGCATGTTGCCTTTTAAGTAGACGACGCGCGCGCATTGACACATGTGATGTCCTGTTGCCGTGGCCTTCTGCGCTGGCGTCTGCAACGACATCATGTCATGACTGAACTGAACCAAGGTCCCTAGTGCTGAAGCTCTTGCGCGATGGGTTTGCGATTTGCCCAAAACCCATCGTACTCAAGCTCCGAAAAGCATGCAAGGAAAATAGACCTCACGGAACGTGCGACAGAAAACAACAAATTGTACATCTCGGGCTTTGCAGGGCGTGAATTGTGTGACCGATAGTCCAGCAGTTTGGCGTTCGTGCTACTGTGCCTGGCTTCAGCAACACTTGTCCAGAAGTCATTGCGAGAAAGGACGGCCCTCACCGCTGCTAACCCCCAAGAGAACAGAACCGTATGACAAGGAGAAAGATCCAACAAGGAAATGGCTCCAAACACGGGAGACCAACATGCGGGAGTACGGCGAACTGTCGTCCTGCCGCAGTTTTATGTATAAGATACAGTAATTATAACAAGCATAAGATTTGGCTCCGATCTGGCATCGCTATACTGTCCTGAAGTGACGCGCGAATGAACGCAGGCATGAGCGAGCTTACAAAGGCACAAGCCACACACCAACAGAAACTCCAAAACGTCAAAAGGCCACAAGTCGCGCCTGCGTCAGTGGAACAGGCCTGAAGGCGACATGCGGCAGACTTCAGCTTCCGAGCTTGTGAGGTTCAAGAGCAAAACGTAGCTGCGGGTGTCTCAGCATTAGGCTTGGCGACGAGCTCAAGACCAACCCTGAGGAGTCTGGAAAGGTGATCCTTGGAGAAGCGTGTCGGACAGTCAGATGGCAGCAGCAATTAGACAGCCTTTCGTTTGGTCGCGGGCACGAGGAAGTTCGGAGTTGTGAAACTCATGCTGCGAGATGATGTGGTAGTCTAGCAGCCTCAAACAGCACATTTCCTGAATAAATCCAAGTAGTTTGCTTGTCGCGTTCAAAAGCGCTCAATCTTTGGCTCGGGCTGCTCCAGTGCTTCCCGCTCTGGCTCTCGTGCTTGTCGGTAAACGTCCGCCTTTGCAGGAACACGCTTCTTCAACGATTTGCGCGCCTCACCTTCTTTCTGCGCCGGTACCACAACATCTAAGAGTCTAAGGCGCTTTCCAACACCAAAGGCGGATCTGCGAGATCAGCGTCCTGCAAGCCGGGGCTGCGGAACGTTCCACATGCCATGCATAAATGCCACCCCTGCGCAGGGGAGTTGAGCTTCCAAGATTCCAATGGGTCAACAGCTACTTTTCTCGATTCCAAACGGTCGGCGTGAGTGCCGACGCACGTTCTGTTGCAAAAAATCCCATCTCCGAATCGCGCCTCTCTCCGCGAAAGATGCTTCTCTCTCTCTCTCTCTCTCGCTCGCTCTCTCGCTCTCTCGCTTGCTTGCTTGCTTGCTTGCTAGGCGTATGACTCCCCCAAGGAAGGGAGCCGCCCCAAGGGGCACGCGCGACAGAGTTAGTCGCAGTGAGCAAGGTGCTGAGAGCGCTCTCTTTCTTTCTTTCTTTCTTTCTTTCTTGGGGGCTTGAGGGCACAGGGCCCTCGGGCGATGCCCAGCATTGCGGAGCAACTCTGTCTCTCTCTCTCTCTCTCTCTCTGCTTCTCTCTCTGTGCTCGACCATCCATTGGCATGTAACCAACAAAGTCAGCCTTCCAGGCGACGGGAAATGGTTTTTGTCATGCGTTTGGGTTGTACCAAAAATTTCCTGCGCGGCAGGGCGGAATGCTTTCAACTGCTTCGGATTGCGTCGGCGCGCCTCGCAAGCTTCCAATGATGCCCGGTCTGACCTGAACGTGGAGCACTCTCTTCTGCAAGGGACTGGGCATCAGACACTCTTCTAACCTCCAGGCCCCACAGCACACCAGCATCGCTGCTGCCACGCGACAGGTCAGCGACTTCACCAGGGGAGCCGGACCATCCATCCTCGGATCACACTCAAAGGACACGCTGGACATCCCGGTGTGGCAGGATTGCGTCAAGGCTCCGACCGGGGTTTCGGGGGAGCCTGGCCTGGCTTCAAACCATCCATCCTCAGACCAACCAGCTTTGGCGGCGCTAGCGCTGTCGGGGTCATGCGCATGCGATTGATTTGGGGCATCTGAGGCCGTGACAAGCCACTGCCACAGGGAGTAATTGCCTTGAGTTGGAACACGGCGGCGCTGACATACACTGACACTGATCGAGGTCATGAGGCTTCCTGACCGAACCTGAGCGCAAAGCCCAAGTTCTGACTTTCGGAACTTGGCTCGGACCTCAGACTGAAGGACATGCAGCGCCAACCTATCCCAGCCCTGCACAACTTGGCAGTGCGTTGCATATTAGGCAAATTGCAATATTCCGGGGGGGGGGGGGGGGGGAATCTGCAAGGCAAGCTTTCTTCTCCCATGCCCATCCAATTTTGCTCTGTGCTTCTCAACTGATTACTCAGCCTTCTTGTTGCTGCCCAGCCTATCCAAGCAACCGCGGCGATGAATCTTCACACATCACCAGCGTCATCCACAACACCGACGGGGTGTGGGTGTCAATGAGTCGTAGTATTGCCTGAAATAGGTGGTGTTTCGATTCTCCGGAAAGGATCCAGGCCGCAAACTTCGCGGCATCGGAGCCTTCATTTTGCGCTCTCGCAGCTCGGCCAAACGACTTATTTAGGTTGCCATCTTCTTTTCTGGCTTCATGCTTGTCGTCCTCGCAGCTCATGTTTCAGCCTTCATGTCGGCTCTCGTTTCTGCCACATTTTCGTCTCGATTTCCATTTCCATTTTCGCCTCCATTTCCCCTATCAACTTTCCTCGCAACTTTCGTCACTGTCTCTGTCTCTGCTTCAGTCCCCGCATCCATGCCCGTCCTCGTCCTGACCCATATCAGCGTTTTTCATGGTCATTGCCATGTCCGACCCCATTTCCGCTGAGAACAGGACGCAAACAGCACCTGCCTCTCCTCCTGCTCTGCGGGCGGCTCCACGACTGGTAATGGCACCTGCAGGCAGCTGCATCTTACTGAACCTGGAGGAGCGTGCGCAAGGTGTTCTAGGAATCGCGAAAACTCGTAAAATCCTTCGAGGGTGCAGGGCCTTCTGTAGTGTGATGGCTGGCTCTTCGATGTCCTCGGTTGGCGTCGAGGGACCTGCTTGCAAGCTCAACTTGTTCATATTTGGATCTCATACGCTTGCCGGGCACGCTCCTGACGAAACCGCTGGCAAGCATGGGTCTTCCCGCCAAGCCGGCGTCCAAGCAGGCATGTTGGGATCGGGGGTGTGCTTCGGGGCGCATCTCGTGGGTGTATGTTTAACCCGTATGGGAAGGGGGGGGGGGGGGTCCAACTCAACCGTAAGCCCGTCTCACTAAGGCATTAAGGCTCAAGCTTACCGTAGTGTGTCAAGCAGTCACGCAGGTAGCCAAACTCTAGATTCTTACAAAACCCTAACGGGTGGCTAGAGACTGGGGCCCGCAGCCTCTGGGACGCAAAGCACGAAATCAAATCCTGAAGTTCGACACCCTGAGCCCAAAATCCTGACCCTAGCGGTTAGACGTCATCAATTCAGTTCGCGTGGCTCGCGTGCTCAGCGCGCCCAACATGAGCCCACATGGATGCGCGATCGACACAAACCAACATGGCACCTTCGTCGCCCCTGCAAACTTCAGCATTGGCCTCGGTATGTCATACAGCTCCACAAAACACACAGCGCGACCTTGTAAGATGACCGGTCACAGCGGTACACAGGGCACATGGGACGTCGCCATGCTCAGCACGGCCATGCTCTAACACTGCAAATTACTATAAATTACTGAGCTCCCACTCCCCACCAGGAGCGCACACTCGTGGTGGGGGTAGGGCCCCTGCCTTCTTGCGGCCTTGACCGGCACAGCATCGCGCACAATCAAGATGCAGAATTGCAGCAGTCCGATCACACAACGCTCATGCCGCCAACGCTTTTCCTTTCGCAGAGAAACGAAAGCGTTGGGTGATAAAGGTGGTGAGGCGGACCCTCCGACTGCCGTGTAAGATCTGTGCACATGTCGGCAGTGCGTGCCAACGGCCAAGCGGACCAGAGATTGCTGCAAGAGACCCAAAATGCGCACGTCGCGGCACAATGCCGCTGGTCCTGAAACCGAGGGGGCTGCTCCCTGAATACCGAATACCTGTACACTGCTCCAAACAAAGACCAGGAGTCCTGCGAAAGACCAAAGTACGCTGTACCACTGTACGAGGTCGTCCCGCGAGAGCCAGGCACCACTGCGATCAAACGCAGCCTCAAACGTCGCCCACCAGACGCCCCTTTGCCAAACTTGCGGCAGTGATGACATCCCTCACTCATCATCTGCTTTGCTGCGCTTTCGCGCCCCCGTTTCGTGAAACTCCTGTCGGCGCTTGCCTCGTGCTGGTCTTGCATCCTTCATGTTGTTAAACTTGTCACGCACCTCCTCATCTTGCAGCATTTGTGCTGCAGCAGAAGATCGTGCTTCTGTTGACGTCGATTCAACTGATCCCTCGTAGACTCTGCTACTCCAGGCTGGGACCGTCACCCTCGATCGCCACCTCGTACAGCCATTCAGCACACAGGCGATGTCTTGGTAGATGACAGTCTTCGTGGTGTCTGATTCGCCTGTCAATAGCCTTGGCTGCAAAAGCACGGGTCACACATCCAATCTACCTTACCTTGGATGACACCCGACAACAACGTCGCCCAGTTGACAGCAAGCATCTGTGCGAATTCGCCTAGCCGCCGTTGCATGGCTGGCAATGTTGTGGTCTACGACGTGTGATGTGTGTGTGTGTGATGCCATCCTTCTCAAGATATGAAGCAACTTCGCATCGCTAAGGCCGCAGTTGTTACATACGGAAAAAGAGTTGATATTCCCAAAAAGTCTGCTAGATATGCAGCATGGGCGATGAGACAAGGCATTTTGGACTGCAACGCACCGGGTAGGCAAGGATACAGGGCATTTGTGACAGATTCGCGCAGCATCTGTTGCTGCATGGATTACCCCAAGCCGCCAGCCAGCTTCCACAAGGTGGGGGGATTGCTGTGCTGGCCCTGAGGCACAGTACGAGGAGTTGCGAGCAGTCTCTGGCAGAAATTCTTCTAACCGCTGGCACGTCGTGTTGCTGGCAGAGGGCATGCGAGGCACAGAGGAAAGCCACTACTGCTCTTCCTACTCCCCGTCCTACTCCTCATGTTGCTGCTGCTACTGCTGCTGCTGCTGCACCGACGACTGCTACCACTACTACCACCAGCGCCTTCCGGAAGTCGCCACAAGTAGCCAGCTCCGCAAAGAAAGCCTCCGAAATGCACAGGGCAAGGCCCAGGCTGAATGCCCCACATAGGCATGTGTTCACATTGAGATTCATGCTGGAACAACAAAGTCATGTGCGCAAGTCTATGGCCAGGCAGATTCAAGCCACACCTTCAGCTGCTGCTTCTGGAGGCCTCTGGTGGCAAGTGGTACACTCTCCCTCATGTCCCTTCAACTTGAAATCTCTCCCCACCTTCGATGTCCTTCAGAAGTTCAGCGCGGAAACGGCGCAACTCCTGTCCCGCGCTGACCGATGCCTTATGCTTTTGTTGGCCATGGGCCCAACCGCTGCGCCCTGCTGCGCCCCTCCCCGTGCCCGTCTAAGTCTTGAAACGGCCCCAACATGCTGAGACACTTCGCTTTCAGAAACCTCAAAATGACACCCATTTTGTAGGCAGCCTTCTGGAGAAGATCTTGCAACTCATTGGCCACACAGGGCGCTGGCGTCTCATCCACTTCAGCCTGGGACGAGGGCGCTCGGACACAGCCAGCACGTGCTCAAACTGCGTGACGAGGCTTGGGCAGGTCGGGTTCGAAGGAAAACAAGAGATGCACCGTGCCTGTTCCGTCCAGAAGGGCCACATGGTGGCCGAGAGCAGCGGCCCAGTATGTGGGCTAAATTCAATCAGGACTCGGTGGCTTTGGATGATTCTGCGGATGTGGCCTCCGTGGATGCCATCCGGAACTGCTTGCATATGGACACAGCGCCGTGTGTGCAGACTCTGCGATCTTTGAGAGAAGCTGGCTGACAGAGTCGGAGCAAAAGTGAATCTAGTGAACTCATCCCGCTTCGGCTGCTGAGAGCGCGGCACAATAACCAGCCTACCACTACATGTAAGGGCGGTGCAAAACCGAAGTCGGTGTGTGCAAAGCATGGACTTTGTGTGGGGTCTTCAATTCCTTCGGTCTGAATTTGGGGTCTTGGGCCTTTCCAAACTGCGTCCAACGGGGTGTGAAAAAAAAAACACACACTTAGGCAGACATCGTGCCAACTTCACTGGCTCAAGTCTCGATGTGAGCTGAAACAGAATTGCAGCTGAAGATTGATACTTGTGTGTGGAGCTCAATGACCTCAGTTACTCTTTCATGTATTGTTTTGCTATCGTGTTTTCTGCTTTTGGCTTTTGGTTCTGATTGTTGACTGTGGTTTGCGTGTGTTACAAGAAGGGACAAGAAAACTGCAAGGGCGAGTCAGAAAAGGATAAGTCTCTTGGAGAGAATACCATGTATGTATATGTATATTCTGTATATACATATATATATATATATATGAAATTAAAAAAACATAAACAAAACGAACAAGTAGGCATACACATATGCATGTCCATATTGAAGAGCACAGCCCTGGCAGCCCTTGCACGCGTGCATTCCGGGGCTGCGCAGATTAATATGTTGATGCACATCATTCTTGTTGCTTCCCCAGGCCCACTCGAAATACAATCTGTCCGCTTTAGTTGGAAAAGAACATGAATGAAAACGGACTGTCTAACTGTACTGCTGAACCGAAGACTAGTGCGCCACCGCCATGAGGTGCAAACAACTGGGACAAGTCCAAGACTCATGGGATCCAGGCGACTTCACCCAACCCGCAAGGAGCAATACCGGGGCGCATTTCAAACTTCTGTCTGTTCATGCCTTTGTTCAGGCGCATTCCGGAAAACCGAAAGTGTGGGCTCATTCAGGTCTCTAGAGGCCCTTCTTTAATTGTGGTAGTCCAGGCGCTAAAGCTGATCTGAGAATCGCGCAGGGTCGATTGGCAATCTGAGAAGCGAGGCACGCATTTTGAACATTTGAAGCATGCAACAACGATCTTGATCCTTCCCGAGATTCGAGTTGGATGACCCCAAACGCAGGAACCATTAACATGCGTGCGAGCGCTTGTCCATTCTCCATGTCCAGAGTACTTTGAGTGCTACCACACCACCTGCCGGCTGTGTGGAAGAGACTTTTGCGGGTTGAGGTTGGCTGAGGGTCGTTGGTTGATGCTGATGCGCTGTGAATGTGACCCCTGCAAAGAACGCCACCTCAGAGCACGGTCTCTGAGAGCACATACTTATCAGACACCTGAAAGCTCTGCATTTTCCGGACTCGGCCCTGGGACCTCAGCGGTTTTCCGCCGAGTCGACAGGCGAGACGGATGGGGGAGGAGACGAGGGGATGAGACGGGGGGAGGACTTCGAATTCGGAATATCCCCCCTCCCTGCGAGACGATCTCACACCAAAGACAAATCTCCAAGGAATCTCACCCCAAAATGTCCCCCAATTGTCCCCAATGTGTTAAATTTGGTGAGACGATCAGAGACCGCAGAACGCTCTCACCGTCGGAAGGCGGAGGAGAAGGCGATGCTGGGCCTCAGATGGCTCTCGGCTTCTCCGAACTCTAAAAAGCAGTCAGAGAGAACTCTGAGAGGGCCATGGGGGGGCTCTTTTTTGACATCACCTAGAGGCCTTCTCTCCTATGGGGAGGCACCGGGTCACCGCGTCACGCGAAGAGCACACACTGAACGCCGGTTCCCCAAAAAAGGCCTCGAAGCCATAGAACGAAACCCGCTCGCCAGCGCGAATCTTGCGCCCCCCCGCGCTGTTCAATACTTGTACGGGAGGAACCGGGGAGTCCAGACGCTTTGCAACAGGGGAGAGAAAAGTACATGTAGTAGTATTGAAATACAGCAACACATCAAAAAACATACAGTAATGGGTGTCCATCAGGCGGGCCTTTCCTGTGGATCTCTTGTGTGCTTGTCTCGCAACCACTCAGCTCAGAGGGCGTAAAGATCACAGCAATGCACTTCGCGCTGAGAAGCAATGCAGCAAGGAGTGGGATCCTGACATGCCAATCCACTGACCATGCGGCGCACATACGCCCGGCCCCAGCGGGTTCTGCTGTTCTGCTCCACATCGATTGCAAAGTGCTTGCCCCTGTGCACTCTCCGCTACCGAAACGGCAGGGGGCCAAGGCAAAGGCCCAGGCAAATTGGCAAAGGGGGAAGACTTCGCGAAGGCTCCAAGAGCAAGAGAATGGCACGTCCGAGAGGGTAGCTCTAAAACGCCCGCTCCACATTTTACATGACTCCACGAAGTTACTCCAAAAGCTCTGGCGGAGCCGGAGCCGGCGAGGGGTGGGGGAGAGAACTTGGTTCTGACTCTCAAGGTGAGCCGGGCGGCGAGTAGCTTTGCGGCCCAGGGCTTCTCTGCACTCCTGCTGCACCATCATCGACAGAGCACACAACGCATCAAGAGGAGAGAGAGAGAGAGAGCAGCTCTCAGAATCATGGAAAGAGGAAGCTCAGAGAAGCCTTTTACAAAGGTTCTCAAAGCGTAAGGTACTAGAGCAAGGCCCAGTGCGGCCTGGGCTTGCGGCTCTGAAGCGCTTCGCTGTGCCCATGACACCTGAGACAGCTTCTGACTGAGAGCGCTCTTCGGCTTCGCACCGCTTTGCGCGCTTCGCTGCAGAGGCGACATGCCTTTAAGGGTTCAAGCAGTTCAAGCCCCCGCCTCCCCGGATCTCTCTACCACGCATATCTCGCGCGTTGGCGATGTAGCCATCGCCATACCTGGAGAGCCCAGTCCAAGAGGCGACTCTAATGGTACACGTTCGACATGTGAAGGCACGTTCCCGTCTCGTCCGATTTTCGGATGTACTGGAAGGTGTCACCTGTGCGCTGGCTTATCCCAACATTTTTGGACCATCCCAGATTTCTTCCAATACTTCTAGCTCCTGTCTCAGACTTGCTGAAGTTCGTGCGTCTCTGAGCTGCTCTGAGTATGAAATTTGGCTCCAACAACGATACAACAAGGATACGGCGGTCTCCTGTGGAGGCAGCTGAGATGCCCGCGAGGGGCCTGCGTGAAGCTGACCCGCCTCTGGAAACAGCGCACAACGAAAACTTCCTCAGAAACTCAAGACGAGTAGCATTTACAGCGAAACCTTCCTCAGAAATTCAAGCCGAGTAGCAATTTGCAACGAAACTTTCCTCAAAAATGCAAGACACGTAGCAATCGCGACCAAACCTGCCTCAGAAGCTCAAGACTAGTAGCATTTACAACAAAAACTTCCTCAGAATTTCAAGGCGAGCAGCAATAGCAACGAAACCTTCCTGAGAAATTCAAGAGACACGTGGCAATTGCAACGAAACCTTCTTCAGAAACTCAAGACACGTAGCACTTAGAGCAAACCTTCCTCAAAATCAAGACATGTAGCAAGTGCAACACAACTTTCCTAAGTCCAGTAGCATGTACATCGAAACCTTCGTTAACTTGTGAATGGATTTACCTGACGACACTCTACTAAGGATAGAGTCTAACACAGTACACTTTGCATTGCAAAAGCCACGTCGTGAGCGGGCAATCCAGGCAAAACTGCCAAAACTATGCTCTGGCCAAAAGATACATGTGTGAGGATCGTGAGCACGTCGTATGCCTCACTGAAGTAAGTGATTCAAAAGAAGCGCTTCTTTTCTCCATCGACAAAACTGAGAGGCCGCTACCACCACAAAATGTGGACCTGGACTCTAAGACTGGACCCTCCCTCACGGATTCCCTCCACTCCTCAACTCTTCATCTTAGGCTTCAGGGGGGCAACCAATGATCGACGCGAACCAAGAGCATTGTGTCTCGCAATCAGTTCTCCAACACGATCCAACTATACGGCCTTTAAAATACGGCCTATAAAAATTCAGAAGCTTAACTACATGTGCCGTGCTGTCTCCAGATGGATCCGATCCTTCTGGGCCATCATAAGACCAATCGGCTCAGCAAATAGTTTTAGTTGCATCGTTCACTCGCCTTCAGTGATGCTCAGATCCCAAGAATGAAAGTCAAAAGAGCTGATCCATTCCGGAGAGCGTCGGAGTTCTTACAGGTCCTTCATCTACATACTGGAGTTTAGCCGGAATTTCGTTCTGTACTTCCGAGCAACAGCCTCGAAAGCCTCACCAAAAAAAACAAGCGGCTGAACCCCTCTCTCGATGCCTCTGGCCAATGCCCGGGGTATGGCCTCAGCGAGCTGTGTGTGAGCTGGGTGAGAGCTGAGGCTTGCTGCGGGCGTTCTTGTCTTGAGCCGCGCTACGAAAATGAAGGCACCGAAAGCAACATCGCATAAATGTTGTTGATTGACGGAGTCAAGCACATTGGACACGGCAGCTCGGCGCAAATGTTACAATCTGTACGGATCGCTCTGATTTCAACATTTGGAACGGGCACAACTCGAAAACCCCTTCATATCGCAGATCTGCGAGGGCAGCAGAAGATGGGCTGCCGAAACCCAATTCCTCGTGAGACCGGTCGCCGGTCGTGTAACACGGAAAGGTTGGCGCGCAGAGTCGTGGCAAAACACGCTCATTGGAAGACATTGCATTCCAATTTGGCGACCACTTTGGCACGTTTACTGCGCAATGCTCCTGCCATCTCCGTCGCTGCCAGCATCTGCCAACGGAAGACCAGATGAGACAAGTACGACATGACAAACAACACATATTGATGATACAGAACCCCCACGCAAGCAGACCGAACAACAGACTCAGAATTTAATTGGTATAGGCAATGTTCTTGAATCCATCGCACTTGGTTGCGCCACTGAATCACACGACAAATTTTCTAGGGCGCACGCAGACCCTCAGCGGTGGTGATGGCGCCTGGCAGGTCAAACAGGGCAATAGCAACACCGGAACGCGAAAAGAATGCGGCAGTTCACTACCGACCACCGTTGCAGTAGATACTGGAATGTACACAGCGTCGTGGACCATCTTGGACGGGCGCTGTATACATATTTCAGGCGATGCACCGTTAAAATCACTTGCCGGGCCTAGCCTCAGGGGGGGGGGGGGGCTCCACTGGGACGGAAGTCGCCATAAGTCTGCACTGGTTGGGAAACGAGCCTGGCTGGTACGGGGCTCTGCTGTTCGGAATACGACGCGAGGCGACCGAGGCCTGGGCATGGAAAGCTCTCTACATAGCGTTGTCGGTGCAGCATCAGATCATTTTGGACATTAATTAGATTCTGCTTGCGCCTAAATGGGAGATCGCCATCGCTGTGGAAGCAGAAACGTCCTGCCTTGGCTGACTTAAACATATCGCAGACATCCAGGTATGCCGATGCATGTGGTGGGAGTCCACATGCTCTCAAACCAAATGTCTGCGAGATCCAGGACAGGTTTCTGGTGAACGTGCCAACGTTCCCGAATCTTGCGGAACTGTGAGCTACTGCACTGCCGACCACAGCTCACATGTCGCCAGCATCCAAAAAAAGGGAAGAGCCGTAGTGGAAACCCGAATTAAGGATGCAAAGGACCACCGAATATGCAGTTCTCCAGTTGCCACTCGCGACCAAGAATCCCCACATACATCCTCGAATTTCTTCGGGATTTTCGCTGCCACAAATAGAAGGGCGGCAAGACCGTGGCAAAGCAGAAACAAGCTGCCCTTTCGATGTTTGCGAGATCTGATGCACCCGTACCGACAAAGGATCAGACATGCAGCAGGGAACGCATTTTCGGCAGCCAGGGCACCACAGCTTCCATGAACTTGTCGTTGTGAACGGACCTCGTGACCGTTGCTGCGGACGGAGGTAGCTCTTCTTCAGGAGAAGAGGTCCAAAGAAGAGGAAGGGAAGACGGCAAAGAAGAGGTTCAGAGACCTTCGAAGGTCGCCCCTTTGCGCCTCGCAACCTGGGTGTGTCCAGCGCGGCCGATGACGACTCGCGGCGGCTGCGGCAGGGAGCCTTGCCCGCCTCAGTTGCCAGGTGTCAAAAAAACCTTTCAGCAGACACACTTGATCATGGCGACTGGGCCTCGCCCCCCCCCCCTTTAGCCCCCTCAAGCTCTAAGCCCGCTCTTAAACCCCTTTGTAAGCCCCCCTTCAAGCTAAGCCGCTCCTGAAGCCCCGCCCCCACGTTGTGGTTACGTCAGAAAAGATTTGTTGCTATGCACATGTTAACTTTCTACTCCTCTGATTTTCGAGTAATGAAGACAACAAACAAAAAACTCGGAGCGCGAGGAGTGGAATTTACAGGACTTATCCACTTCTCTACTTCTCTAATTTTCGAATAATGAACGCAAGAAACAAAAACAAGAAACCAACGGGGTGGAATTTAGAGTAATTCCCTTCCTCTAATTCTCGAATAATGAACACAAGAAAAAAAAACAATAAATTTCACTTCTATGACTAACCCCCCTTCAGCCTTTAAGTCCCCCCATCAACCCCCCCCCCCCCCCGTTTTCGTCCCCCCAGTCTATCAGCTCAATATCGTGATCTCAGGAATGCTGCAATCCGAGCAACAATCAACACAAGCTCAACTCTGTTGTTGCTGCACTCACTCGCTCAGCAATGTTTTGCACTTGAGCCAAAGTAGTGTGGGAGCAATGCTTCATGCATCATGCATCACTGTGCTGATGCAACGCAGATCTGATCAATTCTTCTAACACTTGGCTCAGCAATCCTTTCTGTGCCACATCATATCAGATCTCAATCTACTTGATCCAGACGACATAAAAACAATCGAGTTTTCGAAACGACATACGGAAACCAATCGAACTATCAATTCAACTGCGCGATCAGGCATATGCAATCGCTCAGGTCACTGCAAGGACTCAATGCTTTTCACTTCAAACGCTTGCAGTCCGCAGTGTAGATCTGATCAAGATTCCTAACATTAAGCCCCCTCCTTAAGCCCCCCCCCCCCTTTCGTTCAAAGGTGATGGGCCCATTATCCTGCCACACGTTGTGCCACTTTGCTGATTTGCACGCGAGAGCGTGAAGGCGTGCTGAGGGCATGGCTCACGTTGTAGGGCCTCGGCCAGGTGCCCTCTCAGAGGTGTTTTTGTCTGCCTTCTTTCTGCTCTCTTTTGGACTCAACGTGGAGACGTGGAGAGGCCCGGGTCAAGCCTGAGGGGCCGGCCCCGGAGTCACCTGCTGCATTGCTCTGAATGCAAGCCACAACGGACAGTTCTCTTTCTCAGCACAACGGCTTCGGCCCGGAGCTTCGCATGTCGAAGAAATCGAAGTCTGCCCCCAAACAGCACATTCAGGACCCCGGGAGCGAGATTCGTGGAATGTGCGGAGCATGCCTTCGAAGCCAGATGCGCTGCCGAGCGCGAACGAGGTGGGATGACCGTATGTAACCATATTTGTAAGGCCGGAAAAGCAGAGAGAGTATGATATGCACTTCAAGAGGAGCACCGACTGCACGCTGCAAAGGTCCAAAATACGACCCCCCAACTTGGGTTTCTATGAACACCCAAGATTACCCAATCCTCTCACAAAAGCAAGCCCGTGCCTAGGCGAGAGCACGATTGAGACCGATTGAGAAACGAGTGCTGCTGGGCAACAGCCGTGCAACCGCGAATAGATCACCGACACGAATTCCATGAGTAACCTGAATATCGTAACATGACTAAAATGAAGCAGCAGCACCTCCCTTCCTCTGTGCGCCTTCTGAATTTCTCCATGCTTCCCCACAACAGAGACTTCCTCTACTTCTCCCAGGTTTTTGTTCCCTCCGTTCCCTTCCGGACTTATAGCCCCCAGCTTCCCCGATGATTCCCGGGTGCCGCATGAGCAGATACTGAAGAAATTCTGTTCTGAATTGACACCCCAAGCCAGCTTCAAGGGCCCCCAAGGGCCAGCGAGCCGACAAAAACCACGCCTCCCATAGCGCCGAACGCGCCCGGGAGCGTGCCGCGGTGCCTGGCGGAAGATAGAGAAAGTAAAAATAGGCCATGTGTGATACTGCATCTACATTTGTCACTCTGTTCATCTCTGCACCTACTCCTTTGTGGTATGCGCAAAGGAGAGATTCTGCGGAGAGTCATATATCTGCTCTAAGGGAATCCGCGGGGAAAGTACCGCTGGGTGCGACGGTGACTTGAGCGACTCAGCGCGACATGCGAAACCAGTTGCCAGGCGTGCAGAGCAGCACACGGGGCTGCGCGGGGTTCCTGATGCGAAGGCTATCTAAGGGGTAGGGGCCCAGGGGATCAACGTATCTGGCAATCTGTCATCTTCCGGAATCAAGAACCTGAATTTGGGCTCAACAAAAAACTTGAAGCTGCGCACCCATGTGCAAAAAAATGCTGGTACGACGCGGGTATGACAGACTTGGAAAAGAAAAACACACGAGTTTGAAGCAAGTCACCGCGATAGCATGATGTATTTTACAGCAAGCTTCAAGGTTTGACAAAGGCGAGAGGCTTCCGCGCGTGCGGAAGCAGCTCCTGGAGCATCATCGCCCTCAAGGCGGCTGCAGCCTCGCCCTCCCGTGCCCGCGGAAGCGGCGATCAAGACCCGGGTCCCTGGTCCCACGCGCCATTTCAGCAACGAGTTGATGCTTGCACGGGTTCAACAAAGTAGTTGTATGAAGGGCTTGGAAAACACGAATAAGATGAGGGGCGTCGTGCCCGCATCTGCAAACACGATGCTTTCCTTTAAACCTTGACAAGCTAACGGCTACTGTAACGAAAAGCCGGGGGTTGGGGGTGGGGGGGGGGGGGCGGGGGGGTGGGGGGTGGGGGGTGGGGGTGGGGGGGGGGGGGGGGGGGTGCATGCAGATACAGTATAATGCTGGTTGATTGGTTTTGAAGTACGTCGCCGCGATAGCATGATGTATATTATATTAAAGCAAGCTTGCAAAATGGCCGGGTTAGGGGGGCGCACCCCGCCCCCCTCGTTTGCAAACGCAATGCTGGTATGACGGACTTGGAAAAGATTGCAATGCATGCATGACGTACTTGGAAAAGAGTAAGACAGGTCTCGAACCGAGTCACGCTTACAAGGCTTCAAACAGCGGGTCGGGAGCGTTGAGGTGTAAAGGCCTGAGGGCCTGAGGGTTTCAAGTTTTCAGGTCCTGGGTCAGCCGAAGGACAAGAGGGGGGCCGGACCAGAGGCCCATAGCACCGGGGACCACAGGACAAGGGAACCACCACAGGACCCGCAAGAGCAGAGAACCCGAAGGAGCACTTACGGCCGCGAGGGGGGGGGGGGGTTACAGGTTGAGGATTACCGTCTCGTTTGCTTTTTGACCAACCTCTAGACCCTGCTAATTTTTCCTATCTGGGCATCTTTGCTGCCAGGCGTCTTGCTGCTTGCGAGCTCAGCTTTCTCCACCTCACACAAACAAACACACACACACACACACACACAATTCTTCCCGAATGCGTAGCAGAAGGGTTCCAGGGTCCAGCAGGTGACCCGACATCAAGCCGCTGAGTGTTCGCGAAGCGTTTGTGCAGTGCTACCCCGTGGACAGAAATCCCCTGGATCGGACCAGAAGGCAGAGGTCAGAGAACATCAGAGAACATCAGAGAACATCAGAGAACATCAGAGAACCATCTTCGGCATCGCCTCGTAGTCGGAAGGCCCCGGGGTAGAAGGGACATCCTGGCGAGCGCTCAAAAGGAGAGGGCAGCCAGGGCAGCTGCCCCCCTCAAACTGGGCCACCCCGGCCAGCCAGGAGCCGCGCTCGGCCACGTTGAAGCTCCCGCGCCTGAGAACGAATCTGGGGGCACCGCTGAGAATCACTGCCGAACTCTGCAGGGCTTTCACTTGGGTGCTGTGTTCTTTGTTGGTTTAGAAGCTGAAGCTGAATTCTGGGAATTCTGGGAACTCTGGGAACGCGGGCAGCGACAGAGAGGGCGAGTCCAGGCCCAGCAGCGAGGAGAGCCCGGGCTCCCCACCAATCAAGCCTCACTGACTCACCCCCGGCGCTGCGCCAAAATTTACGAAATCAGAAAGGAAAACAAAAAGAAGACCAGAAAGAGGTCTCCCTTCTTCTCTCTCTCATGGATGGTCTCTCTCGATATTGCAGTCCGTAAGAACAAGAAGTTCAGAAATTCCTTGGCGCCGCGCCTGAGTAGCTGCTGCCGAAGTCCGCGAGGCACGTGGGGCTGCCGCACTCGGCGGGAACCGGCTCCGGCTCCATGTCCCTGTGCTCCCTCTGGTGCTCCCTCTCTGGTGCTCCCTCTGGTGCTCCCTCTGGTGCTCCCTGTGCTTGGAGCTACTGCTGGTGCTGGTGCTAAAATCGGCTCCGGCGGCGCCGCCTCCGCCATCCCAACCCAACAAACCATCAAGATTACATCAACAACGCAAACAAACCACAACCACAAACCACAACTCCCCCAATTTCCAGCCGACTCCTCCCCAAAAAAACACACAAGCTCTCAAGTGGGTCCGTGTGTCTTTCTGTCCCGTTTTTCCCTGCTCTTCAATGCAGATTCTTCTCTCGAGCTCCGTGAGCCTACAAGGCTTGGACACTTGGACACCTGGGCCGGCTGCGAGCTGCGCTGAAACCTCCCTTGGACTTGGCAAAAGCTCGAGTCGAATCTTCAACTCTTGCTTGGCTTTTTTGGGAACTGGGGGGCGCGCGCTCTTCTCGCTCTAATCACGGGTCGACTGTGCCAAGCTCGGCTTGGCGACTGGAGTTGAAACTGGCGAGGCATTCTGCTTCGCAGATGGCCGAAGAGTCCATGCCGCTTGAATCCAGTTGGGCGAGTCCGCTTCACGTGACAAAAGAGCAGGGAGTTTAATCATCGATTGCATTGTGGAACTTTTTGTGATGCAACTCTGCTCCTGCGAGTTCGCCCAAGAAGGCCCACCCCGAAAGCCAACTTCAGGCACAAGTCGAGCGCGGCAACTGCAGCAAGCCTGATATGCCTGTTGTTGAGCTTGTGCTCCCTGATGCTTTGCTTCGGGCGCTGGGTCAGTCTCGAGAGCCTTCACAAAAGAATTTTGGTGTAAACAGCCGATGCCAGCCTCAGCAGATACGCAGCAGATATACGAATTCTGCAAGATACACAGACCCTTCTCTTCACTGCACCTGTCATCCCGCAAATGCCGCTTGTACCGAAATGTATAAAAGCTAACACACCGTAGCGCGCGCTAGACATGGCACATTGCTTTGCACAGCACGCCTGCTGGTCTAGATTTCTTGCTACCGCACACCCTATGTAGATATCTGCTCCGATGTAGAAGTCCAGAGGATGACATGTGAGTCCATTTCTGAAAACCCCACGATTCGACTCTCAACAATCTCGAGAACTCCCGTGCGCCCTAAGTTACGAACCTGCCGAGGTAGAGCCGGCTGCTTACATGAAGCGAGAAAAGCAACTGGAAATCCAGCGACCGGTGACCTAAGGGACCTACCCTACGCCAATGCCATAAATTTTGCCGTTCTACTCAGCCCTCTCACGCCTCCATAGAGCTCCTCCGCCCAGCTCATGCTGCCTCGTCCTCGTCGTACTGCGACTCACCCGGCGCGAGCAGCCGGTACGCACCGATGTCGTACGCGGTGCCCAATTGCACCTGTTCCTCGCCGGAGAATCACATTGCTCAAATTGTTCAAATGCCTGCTGTCATATTGCTCGTGTCAACTCAACTCACTCCAGCTTGTCCTGCTTGTACCTCTGCTGCACCTGTCGCAAACTCAGTCGCTCCCGACTGCCGCAATCTATACCATTGGGCCTTTGGGGACTCTTGAAACAAAGTGACCTCTTACAAGTGGGTTATACCCGCTCGGCACTAAGCGTGAAGAGCAATGTTCCGTCCATCCGCCAAAGAGGCCCGTTGGCGAGTGGATTTGCAGGCGCCGCACCTCTGGGTGGTAGCGCAGCGCCTCGAGGAATATCTCCTCACGGAGGGCCTCACGGAGGAGCGTCTGCTTTCTTTACGGAGCCTTGAGGGCTCAGTGCGGGCTCAGAACACATTTAGGGCTCGCACAAAAACAACGGCGAATACGAAGACTCAACTTGAAGACTGATTGTGGAGGGAAAGACACACACGCACCAGGCGCACCCAAACACGCACAGAGGTTCGCACCCTCTTTCGAAGGAGTCGTTCGCATCTGTATGTGTTTTTCGTTTTCAAACAGGAGTGTGGACCTAGAAATAGACACACCCACACCCACACCCACACCCACACCCACACC
The DNA here is from genome assembly GCA_905221605.1 of Symbiodinium natans. Lineage (NCBI taxonomy): Eukaryota > Dinophyceae > Suessiales > Symbiodiniaceae > Symbiodinium > Symbiodinium natans. The sequence goes on along the minus strand of CAJNDS010001602.1, from coordinate 625,361 downwards.
CACACCCACACCCACAGGATATATAGAAAAAATATGCACATATATATATATATGTATATATATATGTGGCATGGACCTTTATGTATTATTTGACGTTCTCTCTTGTTTTGTATTTAAAAACCTATAAACAAACTAAATCCAAGAAACCTGAAGCACAAATTCACCAATTTCGTTCTCTTAGGGTTTAGGGTTTACGATTTATAATTTACTCTTTTTTGATGTGAACGTACAGACGCAGTCAGATGTTGGCAACGAATACTAGCTATCACTTCTGCTCTTGCGTGGGGGATGATCCAAGCGGTCTCTCGGGTCGGGCTGCGCACCGTTGTGCGCACATTGAAGTGTCCTGTCAGCTGTCGTGCCCAATTGTTGCTTGGTGTGGATCGGCAAAGATCACTGCTACTGAAAGAGGCATCTTCTCATGAAGATGCCCTAACTCTTTCAAGACATCTACATTATCATTCAACGCGTACAGACGTCGGTTCGACAACCTGTAAAACTTCGTACTCTTCTTCACAAACTGAAGTGGACGCGAGTCCTGCAGTGCCCTGAACCGTCTCGTGCAGAAAACACCCCCGCAGAAAATCACTGCCTTTACCGCAAGCATTGGAATCATACAACCGCACAATCCGCTACAGTCCACCTCCGCCACGGACGCACCCATGACCGCAGAAGCCACTGCCCCGCCGATAAGGAGCCGACCAAAAAAAAGCAACGACGGCACCCATTGCAAAAGACCTGCGAAAACGTCTCGCGTAATCAGTGACCATCATACAACAATCGGTGAACAATCTTAAGACACTATTTTTGCGGGCAACCAATAGCAACTGGTCGACCAAGCCGATGCCTGAAGACGGCACGGCTGCGGCGCCTCGGAGCTTGTCTTCCTGACTCGGGAAACTGCTGCGGCCGACGCCAAGTCTCGCCAGCTGTCGTGCACAATTGTTGCTTGGTGTGCGTCGGCAAAGATCACTGCTACTGAAAGAGGCTTCTTCTCATGAAGATGCCCTAACTCTTTCAAGACATCTACATTATCATTCAACGCGTACAGATGTCGGTTCGACAATCTGTCGAACTTCGTACTCTTCTTCACAAACTGAAGTGGACGCGAGTCCTGCAGTGCCCTGAACCGTCTCGTGCAGAAAACACTCCCGCAGAAAATCACCTTGAGACACATGCCTTTACCGCAAGCATTGGAATCATGCAGCCGCACAACCCGCTACAGTCCACCTCCGCCACGGACACTCCCATGACCGCAGAAGCCACTGCCCCGCCGAGAAGGAGCCAACAAAAAAAAGCAACGACAGCACCCATTGCAAAAGACCCGCGAAAACTTCTCGGATAATCAGCGACCATCATACAACAATCGGTGAACAATCTTAAGACACTAACTTTGCGGACAACAAATAGCAACTCGTTGACCAAGCCGATGCCTGAAAACGGCACGGCTCCAGCGCCTCGAAGCTTGTCTTCCTCACTGTGTGTTTTTGAGATTTAAAGGAGAACAAGAGAAGAGAAGGGAGAGAGAAAGGAGAGAGGAGAGATCAACAGGAATGCAACTCTAAATGGAAGAGCAATGAAAAGAATAGAAGAGAAATGAGGACAGGCGAAATGCAAAAATCAGGCAAAGAAAAGATGGTGCTCGTTTTCATCTTTCCTCTGGTTCTTATTTTTCTCTTCTCTTGTTCATTTCCGTTAGAAAAAACAAAAGGAATAACAATGAACATGTAAGCAAACCCAGCTGATGCTCATGATTTTTTCCTTTCTCCCTCTCTCTCTCTCTCTCTCCATATATGGGCGATGGAACGGGTGTCCTTGTTGGGCCGTTTCCTGCATCTTCAAGTGAGGAACCTAAGTGTTTTCTTTTGTTCGTTTGAAGACACAGAAAGCGATTAAAAGGGACGTCCATTTTGGATTGGCAGCCAACCCAGCTGATGCTCATGATTTTTTTTCTCTCTCTCTCTCTCTCTCTCTCTCTCTCTCTCTCTATATATATATATGGGCGATGGAATGGGTGTCCTTTTTGATCGTTTTCTGCATCTTCAAGCGAGGAAAAGGGACACCCCACAAGAAAGCACTTAGGGTGTCCCTTTTGCTCGTTTGAAGACACAGAAAGCGATTAAAAGGGACGTCCATTTTGGATTGGCAGCCAACCCAGCTGATGCTCATGATTCTTTTTTTTTCTCTCTCTCTCTCTCTCTCTCTCTCTCTCTCTCTCTATGGGCGATGGAATGGGTGTCCTTTTTGATCGTTTTCTGCATCTTCAAGCGAGGAAAAGGGACACCCCACAAGAAAGCACTTAGGGTGTCCCTTTTGCTCGTTTGAAGACACAGAAAGCGATTAAAAGGGACGTCCATTTTGGATTGGCAGCCAACCCAGCTGATGCTCATGATTCTTTTTTTCTCTCTCTCTCTCTCTCTCTCTCTCTCTCTTTTTGTATGGGCGATGGAATGGGTGTCCTTTTTTGATCGTTTTCTGCATCTTCAAGCGAGGAAAAGGGACACCCCACAAGAAAGCACTTAGGGTGTCCCTTTTGCTCGTTTGAAGACACAGAAAGCGATTAAAAGGGACGCCCGTTTTGGATTGGCAGCCAACCCAGCTGATGCTCATGATTCTTTTTTTCTCTCTCTCTCTCTCTCTCTCTCTCTCTCTCTCTCTCTCTCTCTCTCTCTCTCTCTCTCCCTCCCCCTCTCTCTCCCTCTATATGGGCGATGGAACAGGTGTCCTTTTAGATCGTTTTCTGCATCTTCAAGCGAAGAAAAGGGACACCACAAGAAAACACTTAGGGTGTCCCTTTTGCTCGTTTGAAGACACAGCAAGCGATTAAAAGGGGCGCCCATTTTGGATTGGCAGCAAACCCAGCTGATGCTCATGATTTATCTCTCTCCCCATAAACGGGCGATGGAACGGGTGTCCTTTTTGGATCGTTTTCTGCATCTTCAAGCGAAGAAAAGGGACACCACAAGAAAACACTTAGTAAGGGTGCCCCTTTTGCTCGTTTCAAGACACAGAAAGCGATTAAAAGGGACGCCCATTTTGGATCGGCAGCAAACCCAGCTGATGCTCATGATTTATCTCTGTCTCTCTCTCTCTCTCTCTATATATGGGCGATGGAATGGGTGTCCTTTTTGATCGTTTTCTGCATCTTCAAGCGAGGAAAAGGGACACCCCACAAGAAAGCACTTAGGGTGTCCCTTTTGC